>JBBGBA010000924.1:0-20488 GCA_038088335.1 Mesorhabditis sp. LJ9110 | reverse complement strand
AGCGTCATCGAAACGTTGGAAATGCTCACAACGCCATTGCCGACTGTGTAGCGTCATCGAGACGTTGGAAATGCTCACAACGCCATTGCCGACTGTGGCGTCATCGAAACGTTCGGAAATGCTCACAACGCCATTGCCGACTGTGTAGCGTCATGAACACGTTCGGAAATGCTCACAACGCCATTGCCGACTGTGTGCGTCATCGAAACGTTCGGAAATGCTCACAACGCCATTGCCGACTGTGTGCGTCATCGAAACGTTCGGAAATGCTCACAACGCCATTGCCGACTGTGTAGCGTCATCGAACGTTCGGAAATGCTCACAACGCCATTGCCGACTGTGTGCGTCATGAACACGTTCGGAAATGCTCACAACGCCATTGCCGACTGTGTAGCGTCATCGAGACGTTGGAAATGCTCACAACGCCATTGCCGACTGTGTAGCGTCATCGAGACGTTCGGAAATGCTCACAACGCCATTGCCGACTGTGTAGCGTCATCGAGACGTTCGGAAATGCTCACAACTCCATTGCCGACTGTGTAGCGTCATCGAAACGTTCGGAAATGCTCACAACGCCATTGCCGACTGTGTGCGTCATCGAAACGTCGGAAATGCTCACAACGCCATTGCCGACTGTGTGCGTCATCGAAACGTTCGGAAATGCTCACAACGCCATTGCCGACTGTGTGCGTCATGAAACGTTCGGAAATGCTCACAACGCCATTGCCGACTGTGTAGCGTCATCGAAACGTTGGGAAATGCTCACAACGCCATTGCCGACTGTGTAGCGTCATGAACACGGTCGGAAATGCTCACAACGCCATTGCCGACTGTGTGGCGTCATCGAAACGTTGGAAATGCTCACAACGCCATTGCCGACTGTGGCGTCATCAGAAACGTTCGGAAATGCTCACAACGCCATTGCCGACTGTGTGCGTCATCGAACGTTGGAAATGCTCACACGCCATTGCCGACTGTGTGCGTCATCGAACGTTCGGAAATGCTCACAACGCCATTGCCGACGTGTAGCGTCATCGAAACGTTGGAAATGCTCACAACGCCATTGCCGACTGTGTGCGTCATCGAACGTTGGAAATGCTCACAACGCCATTGCCGACTGTGTAGCGTCATCGAAACGTTGGAAATGCTCACAACGCCATTGCCGACTGTGTGCGTCATCGAAACGTTCGGAAATGCTCACAACGCCATTGCCGACTGTGAGCGTCATGAAACGGTGGAAATGTCACAACGCCATTGCCGACTGTGTGGCGTCATCGAAACGTTCGGAAATGCTCACAACGCCATTGCCGACTGTGTGGCGTCATCGAACGTTCGGAAATGCTCACAACGCCATTGCCGACTGTGTGCGTCATCGAAACGTTGGAAATGCTCACAACGCCATGACTGTGCGTCATGAACGTGGAAATGTCACGCCATTGCCGATGCTCGCCATCCGACAGCGATGAACGCGATTCCGCTTTGCGATGAAGTATGAAACTCAAACCAACGCTTGTGCGCGTAGACGTCGGAAATGCCACAACGCCATTGCCGACTGTGTGTCATGACTGAAAGTCAAACGCCATTGCCACTGCGCTTGACGTTCGGAAATCTCAAACGTTCCGACTTAGCGCATGAACGTTGGATCAACGCCTTGGACTGTACCGCATTGCCGATGGAGCCCACTTGCCGACTGGAGCGTCAACGTAATCCATTGCCGACTGTGCGTCATCGAACGTGAAAGCTCCAACGCCATTGCCGACTGTGTGGCGTCATCGAACGTTCGGAAATGCTCACAACGCCATTGCCGACTGTGTGCGTCATGAACGTTCGGAATGCTCACAACCCATTGCCGACTGTGCGTCAGAACGTCGAAATGCTCACCGCCATTGCCGACTGTGTCAGCGTCAAATGCCAAGCATTGCCGCTTGCGTCATCAAACGTTCGAATGTACGCATGAAACGTGAGCTCACCATGCGAAATTCACAGCGTTGCAATGCTGCACGCATGCCACGTGGTCATAACGTTGCGATGCTCCACGTTCGAAATGCTCAACGCATTCCGACTGGTGCTCATCGAACGTTGGTCTCACAACGCCTTGCGATGTGCGCATGCGTTGGAATGTCACACGCGATGGCACTCGACGTGTGCATCACGTTGGGCTCATCGAAGTGGTGCTCACACTTGCATGTACGCATCGACGTGGAAATGCTCAAACGCATGCCACTTGCGCTGACGTTCGGAAATGTCAAAGCCATGCCGCGTGTAGCGTCATGACTGAAATGCTCACAACGCCATTGCCGACTGTGGCGTCACAGTGAAATGTCAAACGCATTGCCGATGGCGTCATCGAAACGTTCGGAAATGCTCACAACGCCATTGCCGACTGTGTGCGTCATGAACGTTGGAAAGCCACGCATTGCCGAACGTGGTCACAACGCAATGCCCTACGCCTCGACTGTTGTCTAACTTCGAATGTTACCCACGTTGTGCTCAAACGTTGCGATGTAGCTCAGACGTGAAATGCTCCAACGCCATTGCCGACTGTGGCGTCATCGAACGTTGGAAATGCAACGCCGCCATTGCCACGAACGTTGGAAATCACAAGCTGCCGACGTGGTCATCGAGAGTTGGAAAGCTCACAACGCCATTGCCGACTGTGTGCGTCATCGAACGTTGGAAATGCTCACCCCGCCGATGGTCGATCGAACGTTGGAAATGTACAACGCCTGCCGACTGTGCGTCATAACGTTGGAAATGCTCACAACCCATTCGACTGTGCGTCATGACGTTGGGAAATGCTCAAACGCCATTGCCGATGGCGTCATGAACGTCGGAAATGTCAACGCCATTGCCGACTTGTGCGTCATCAACGTTGAACAACGCATTCCGACGGGTCATGAAACGTTGGAAATGCACAACGCCATTGCCGACTGTGCGTCATCGAGACGTTGAAATGCCACAACGCCATTGCCGACTGTAGCGTCAGAAGTGGAAATGCCACAACGCCATTGCCGACTGTGTGGTACAGGGGAATCCGCCTGCGCTGTGGTCAACGTGAATTCAACTTGATGTACGCATCGACGTTGGGAAATCTACAACGCTTGCCGACTGTGCTCACGACGTTGAATGTACCAACCACGTGCGCATCACGGGAAATCTCACAACGCCATTCGACTGTGTGCGACGAAGTGGAAACTACACCCATTGCCGATGTAGTCATGAAACGGTGGAAATGGTCCCATCACGTGGCGTCACGCTCGGAAAGCACACGCCATTGCCGACTGGTAGCGTCATCGACGTTGGGGAAATGTCCAACGCCATGCCGTTGGACGTACAAGGTCGAATGTCAACGATGCCGACTGTGAGCTCATCGAACGTGGGAAATGCTCACAACGCCATTGCCGACTTGGCTCAAACGGTCGGAATGTCACTTTAGAAGGTTCCCTAGCAAGATTTAGAATCTAAAAACATGTGAGTCATGACACCGAGCCGTTAAAATAGCTCCTGCTCATACTACGAGCTTCAGAAGTTGGACCCCCCAGATTCGACTGCGGCTAAACACAGGAAACTTCTAACGCCGCGTTCTCATCATAGCTTCATGATACCTTTCAGAAGGTTCCCTAGCAAATTTAGAATCTAAAACATGTGAGTCATGACACCGAGCCGTTAAAATAGCTCCTGCTCATACTACGAGCTTCAGAAGGTCGGACCCCCCCCCCATCCGGGATGCGGCTAAACACGAAACTTCTAACGCCTCGTTCTCATCATAGCTTCATGATACAGCACCTTTAGAAGGTTCCCTAGCAAGATTTAGAATCTAAAAACATGTGAGTCATGACACCGAGCCGTTAAAATAGCTCCTGCTCATACTACGAGCTTAAAGGTCGGACCCCCATTCCGGGATGCGGCTAAACACGAAACTTCTAACGCCTCGTTCTCATCATGCTTCATGATACAGCACCTTTAGAAGGTTCCCTAGCAAGATTGAAATCTAAAAACATGGAGTCATGACACCAGGCGTTAAAATGCTCCTGCTCATACTACGAGCTTCGAAGGTTGGACCCCCATATTCAATGCGGCTAAACACGAAACTTCTAACGCCTCGTTCTCATCATAGCTTCATGATACAGCACCTTTAGAAGGTTCCCTAGCAAGATTTAGAATCTAAAACATGTGTCATGACCCGAGCGTTAAAATAGCTCCTGCTCATCTACGAGCTCAGAAGGTTGGACCCATATTCACCGCGGCTAAACGAAACTTCTAACGCCTCGTTCTCATCATAGCTTCATGATACAGCACCTTTGAAGGTTCTAGCAAGATTTAGAATCTGAAACATGTAGGTCATGACACGAGGCGTTAAAATAGCTCCTCTCATACTAGAGCTTCAGAAGGTTGGACCCCCCATATTCACTAGCGGCTAAACACGAAACTTCTAACGCCTCGTTCTCATCATAGCTTCATGATACAGCACCTTTAGAAGGTTCCTAGCAAGATTTAGAATCTAAAACATGTGAGTCATGACACCGAGGCGTTAAAATAGCTCCTGCTCATACTACGAGCTTCAGAAGGTTGGACCCCCATTCCGATGCGGCTAAACACGAAACTTCTAACGCCTCGTTCTCATCATAGCTTCATGATACAGCACCTTTAGAAGGTTCCCTAGCAAGATTTAGAATCTGAAAACATGTGAGTCATGACAGCGAGGCGTTAAATAGCTCCTGCTCATACTACGAGCTTCAGAAGGTTGGACCCCCCCATATTCACCCAGCGGCTAAACACGAAACTTCTAACGCCTCGTTCTCATCATAGCTTCATGATACAGCACCTTTAGAAGGTTCCCTAGCAAGATTTAGAATCTAAAACATGTGAGTCATGACACCCAGGCGTTAAAATAGCTCCTGCTCATACTACGAGCTTCAGAAGGTTGGACCCCCATATTCACCTAGCGGCTTACACGAAACTTCTAACGCCTCGTTCTCATCATAGCTTCATGATACAGCACCTTTAGAAGGTTCCCTAGCAAGATTTAGAATCTAAAAACATGTGAGTCATGACACCCAGGCGTTAAAATAGCTCCTGCTCATACTACGAGCTTCAGAAGGTTGGACCCCCATATTCACCTAGCGGCTAAACACGAAACTTCTAACGCCTCGTTCTCATCATAGCTTCATGATACAGCACCTTTAGAAGGTTCCCTAGCAAGATTTAGAATCTAAAAACATGTGAGTCATGACACCAGGCGTTAAAATAGCTCCTGCTCATACTACGAGCTTCAGAAGGTTGGACCCCCCATATTCACCTAGCGGCTAAACACGAAACTTCTAACGCCTCGTTCTCATCATAGCTTCATGATACAGCACCTTTAGAAGGTTCCCAAGCAAGATTTCGAATCTAAAAACATGTGAGTTGTGACACCGAGGCGTTAAAATAGCTCCTGCTCATACTACGAGCTTGCAAATACCTGCATGCAGAGATATCTCGCTTAAAAGCTTTCACCTAATTTTCCGTGAAACTTCTGAAGCCTGTATTTTCACGTATATTAGTTTTTGGGTGTTTTGGGGGTCGTATTTAACTCGGGACTGCTACAAATTTTTTAGTTAGCTGGAGAAGATCGAGCGCAATCCAGATTCCGGGTTATTGGTTTCCGTGAAGGATTTCGCCGCCCGTTCCGACCCTAGTGACCTGAATAAGTGATAGTAGATAGAGAAAAATTTGGGCTATGCAGTGCATTAAAGAAAATTTTAATAGCTAGCTGCATTATTTTTTCCCAGATCAATTTTAAAAGGGGGTTCTGTCATTATCTCGAAAATCAACATCTCGAAAATCAGCATCTCGAAATAAACATCTCGAAAGTTAATTATCTCGAAAGTTCATTATCTCGAAAGTTCATTATCTCGAAAATTAATTATCTCGAAAGTTAATTATCTCGAAAGTTCATTATCTCGAACAGTCGAATTCTGGAAATGCAGCAAGAAGGATACAAGGCTAAAGAGCTGCGTCCCGACTGCCAGGCGCAACAAGCCCTCTGCGAGAGCTATGACGCTTATGAAACCATTAACTTCGTCAAGTTAATTGCCCAGACCTTTGATTAAATGATATATCGGAATAAATGGTTTTATTTTATTTGTGACATCAATATCGGGTTGATAACAAAAGGTGGAGTAGAATGGTAAAGACCGGGTTTCAAGGTTATGAACTTTCGAGATAATTAACTTTCGAGATAACGAACTTTCGAGATAATGAACTTTCGAGATAACGAACTTTCGAGATAATGAACTTTCGAGATAATTAACTTTCGAGATAATCAACTTTCGAGATAATCAACTTTCGAGATGTTTATTTTCGAGATGTTGATTTTCGAGATGTTGATTTTCGAGATAATGATAGGTAATCTTTTAAAAGATGTCAATCTGGGTTTTCGGGCTACGAATCGACACATTCCTTTGTCTGCCGTTTTCTCCGAGTTTAGTGGATAACTTTTTGAGTGGACTCTATCAAAATGAAGCTTAATGAAAGCTGTTGCATGTGTTATGTCTCCGTCTGGAATTGAGAAATGAAACGTGATTTTGAGCACATTTTGGTTTTATTTTTTTTCTCCGCGAAAGAATGGGTTTAGGGTACGGGTAATTTTAACACAGTAAATACTGTGGATGACCAATAGTACCGCACTATAGAAAAACCTTGATTGGCAAAGGTCAAAGAGTAGCAATGCAAATTGTGTGTCGCCAGCCATTCTCCGGGTCGGTCACTTGGTGCCTCACTACTTTGCAAAATTTGTTCAGATAAAGAAGGGTGGGAAAATAGCTGGGATTAGTATTATGTTTGTCAATAAAAACTGCCTATGATAAACAGATCAGATTTAATTTCATTATCCTCAATAAATTTAAGGGAGCCTTTTATTTAAGCAGTCCGAAAAGTCGGATTTTTATCCAAACAAATGAGAATATCGGCCGACTGTAAATCCGTTAGCTGAATTGGGCACCATAGTCAAAAAGATATTAAACTGGCATTATACAATAAAAATTACGCTTGGGGGATTCCGACACTAACAGTTGTTATAAGGCTGGAAAGAAAGAGGCATCCCGGATGCCGCCGCGACGGGTCGACCGGTGCCACGGACTAAATAAATTATAAAAAAAGTTGTGGAGCTAGGATTCGCGCGATATTTTTAGGCGATATAGTACTGTGCTCGACCAAACAGAGAAAATTAAAAAAACAGTCCGTTACTTGGTGGGCTTACTAGAAATATTGACCCGAAAATCGATTACAATTACTTTCGGTCCAACCTAATAATACAATCATAACAATCGGCAATAATAACAACGATAGGGAACAATGATACAGAGCAGAATCGAGGCACGACAAGCGGTAACATGGAGATGGCTTGGATGTTGGCGGTGATGGCGAGAATGATTCTTCACTTCTTCAATTCACAGGCTGTGGTCGGGATGATGATCAGCCATCCCCTGAAATTGAGTTCGGTTTGTGAGGCTATTTCGGCTATTTTTCTTTATTCGGTTGACTCAAAGTTTTTTATGAGCAAAATGTCTTTAGATATGGGTTTTTCGGGCTATAAAGAAGCTCTTGCTATATTTTTTGGCGAAGGAATGGCATTTTCAAAATATCGGAAATACTCAAAACGCCCAAAATAGTTAGTTAATCCTGCCCATTGTTTTCAAAAATAGTTTTTAGGCTATAAAAGTTTTATAATACATTTTCGAGTTGTAAAAAATCTTCTGTCGTTTTTGGACGTTCTGTCGATTGGCGTTTTCAAAATATCGAAACTCGCAAAAATTTGGCTCCCCTCCTCCGTTATCTTCTCATCCTCAAAAGTACCGACATTTTCTTCAGCAGCGAAACGGCATCGGCGAAGCGATCGCGGATAGCAGCCGGGGAGCGCGCCGAATGGCAGCCAGGCTGTCCCTAAAGTCATTCGTAACTGCGTGTCAATTTTTGCATTGCTTTTTGCTACAAACAAAACTTATAGCAAACCAGATGGTTACAGTCGCTTCGCGACTGCAACCATCTGGCCTTCGGGCTACCCTACATGTCCCACTCCACCACATCCTTTCCCACCTCCATAAATACTCCCCATAGCCGAAATCCCCTTCAAAACTAAATACCTTCCTGATGGCTTCAGATACCCCCCATGGCTGAAATCCCCTTCAAAAACTACCTAAATACCTTCCTAGATACCTTAAATAATTTAAATAATTAATTAACATAATTAAAAAGTATTAAAAAGTATATTAAAAAGTATTAAAGTAACTTAAGAAAGCGATCAGGGGCCTGGCGAAGAGGGGCGAGGGGAAAGGGGGCGTGGCCTCGGGAGGCCCCTTTACTAAGGAAAAACTTTCAAAGTTAATTTTTATAATTTAAACTAAATTTTTTCATAATTTTTTATCAGTTGGGGGTTTCTGACGGCGCTCTATCCGAATCGAAGAGAGCTAAGTCAGCCCCTTTTCCCCCTTCGAGTTGAATTCGGCTTCACCCCGGACAACAGACGCGTAAAAGAAAAATAAGGTTTTTTCGACGCTCTTTCGAAAGGAAGTTTGCGCCATTTTGGTCATAGTGAGCCGGGTCGCGCGTTTTGGCGAACAGGGGCAAGTTCACACGCAGGATTTCATTTTTTCCCCCCAGACCCGGTTGGTCGTTGTTTGATTTTCTAGAATGCTGCCCCCGCTAGCAGTCCAGTACCCAGGGACTTATTTTCCCCCAAGGGGGGCCCAGTTCTTGTTCGTCCCTGGTTTTGAGCCTCTTCGGTGCCCCGTCGGAGCAGCTGTTACGAGGCGGTTTGGCGCTGCGGGCCGGTCATCATTTTTGTGGGTGGCCGCGATATTTGAGCGTTTGATGAGGGCCCTGTCAATTGAATCCTGAAATTCAGGTAGAGTTTGTTTACCCCCCGCCAGCCGGAAAGGGCCCCCAAAAATTTTTCAATCTCCCAATCGGTAGCCCTAGGTCCCAGCTACTGTCCCGGGCCCGCAACTTAAAAAAATATTAAAATTTATACAATTAAATAGTGTTTGGCTTTTGTTGATCTTCTTTTTCCCAAACTATTTTATTTTACTTTTTTGGTTGCAATTAAAACACTTGGAATTTTTGCTGCTCGATCAAATGCGGTTAATAAAATTTTTTGAAAAAAATGTCAAAAATGTCAAAAACGCTTTGCACCCCCTGTTCCTACAGGGAATCGCGTCCAAATCTTTTTTTTTACTATAACTTTTTTTATGGGCATTTTTTTGGTCAAAAAAAAAAACTGTAATGTTTTTTTTGATGCTCTACCCGACGACGTTTCGAAAATGTCAAAAAAAATGGCAGAAATATCGAAATATAGCTTTTACCCCATTTTTGAGGTTTTTTTTTTTTAAATTTTATTTTTTTGTAAAAGATTATTTTTGGCTAAATTTTAAAAAACTGTATATATTTTTCGATGCTCCTTCAATGGAGCATCGAAAAGCGAAAAAAATAGAAATATCAAAAAACCAGTTTTTAACCCTGAGGTTTTTTTGGGTTTTTGCTATACCTTTTTTTATACAAAATTTTGAGCTGCCTTTAAAAATGAGCACTTTTTTTGATGGTCTATCGAATGACGTTGAAAATTCCCAAAAAACCCAAAAATATCGAGAATTTTGGGGGCCCCGAGGGGGGGGGGGGTAAAGCAACCCTCCCAAATTTCCAGATATGAGGTGGGAAAAATACAACCAGCGGGCCCGGATGCCTTGATTGCTTGTCGGGGGGGGCACAGGTGATCTTCAGCGTTAGAAGTTGGGGGGGCTTCTGAGTCGACGATGACAATACCCCAGTCGGGAAGAATCCCCCCACCCCCGGGCCTGAAATCAGATGGAATCAAATGGTACAGTTTTTAAAAATTTTATTATTAAAATAGCAATTTTTTTTATTTATTGTTATTATTATTAGTTGTATTCTCATATAATTTTTTTAATAGATATTAACAGTTGTTCCTTAGTGTCGATATCTGTCTATATAATTTTTTTTTTTATTGAAATTAGAGGAATCCGAAAGGGCCCAAACTATCCTGGCTTTGCAAGGCCATTCAGGCTCAGCGCCCGAAGCGGTTCCAGAAACCTGATTTTTTCGTGTTGTTTACTGAAATGTTGTAAATTTTGCATTTAAGAATAGTAAAATATGTGAACACACTTTTCACTGTTCACATTTAAACTGAATCCCCCGATAATGGGAAGAACCCTGGATTCAAAGAAAAACTGACAAAAAGATGCAAAGCGCGTGTTCTGATCAAAAAACCCGGTAACAATCTCTACCTGCAAAATCCTCGAGCAGTGCCGCCAGCCAAGGTGGTAACCACGTCAGGGGAGTCTGGCCGCATCGGGATCGAGGCATGCAGTGTTGTCAACCCCACGAACCCGTGCACGTGCCAGTTTCGAGGGAGATGGGCTGCACCGGCGCCTCGCACTAAATTGCGAAATTTTTATTTAAAGGGCTCCGAAATCTGATCCCGCCGGGGTTTATTCCTGGCAAAACCAGATGCGACCGCACCGCGACCGCACCGAATAATCTTTGCGCCGGTTTGAACATTGAAAACGCGAATTTAAAAAATTCGACGCTGTTTCAGAAATCCTCATTGCATTTTTTATAATTCAGATGTTCTAATTTGAAAAATTGAAAGAGAATGCTGCGATCCCGAGATTGGGTGCCCACAAGGCATTACGACATGTAATCGCCGCCCACTCAAAATAACGTTTTCGCCCAAGAACATTTCGGGTTTTTTTCAAGTACTTTGCGTTTGTTCCCAACGAAATCACTTTTCTGGTATTCATCTCTTGAATTAAGGGCCCTTTTGTGCAAACAGGGGCAAAGGATCACGTGGCGCATCTGCTATTTTCCAGAAATCACGCATGAGACCCTGGCCCGTTTCGGGGCCCCTCTAAGAAAACGGTGCCCACCCGGATGAACGTTTGCTGGGGCTGCTTCGGGTCGACGACGGTCAGGAAATGCCATTTTTTGATGTCCTTCAGGCATTCGATCGCCTTCTCGATGCATAAGAAATGCAGGTTGACGGTGCCCCTCTTGTACTGCTGACAACCGATCGCCAATCCGCCTCCTTTCACACAAAAGCTACCTTTTCAAACACCTCCCAGCCTTTGTTGTAGGTTTCCTTGGAGCCGAGGTGTAATGGGCTGGTGTATGGGATATCGGCCACTAGAACGAAAGCTGTCATGGTTTAGAGTACAGGGTGTCCCAACCCCCCCCCCCCACGCCCAGTTCGCCGTCTTCTATCGGATCGGGACGGAACTTTTACCAGCGATAAGGAGACATAAAAACTATTTGCAGCCGAATTTTCTAAGCAAAATATTGTAAAACAAAAAAGTTATCGCCAAAAAAACAAACAGATTTTTGGGCCATGCCGGTACCTATTTTTGGCTATGCTTTCGCAACTAACATGACGAGTTCCGAAAAATGGTCATTCTCGGGCCGATTTCCGCCAATTTTGCTTACAAAAAGTGATGAAAAGTCCCAATTCAGAGGTAATTTTCCGTAAATCAAACAATTTCCTGGAGCGGAAAGAAGTGCGTTCTTCGTGTTTGCGCAGCATTTCGAGGTCCAAATCCATCAAAATTCTAGTGAAATCGGCAAATCGCTGCCCAAAATTTGGTATCGATCCGATAGAAGACGGCGAAATGCCGAGCGGGGGGGAGCGGGGGGGGGTTGGGACACCCTGTATATTTGCTGTTTTTTGCGTAATGTCGAAATTCAATAGAATTCACGAGCGTCGACAGTCTCAGCAACACTGGGTTGCAAACCAACCCTTCATTTGCCACAGGAGGTCGATGTCGTCGTCGGTTTGTCGCCCGCCGCGCCCTCCGGTTAAGTGTTTCTTCGCGTGTTCAAAACTGAAAAAGCATATTGTTATTCGAGCTTCACTGGTTAAAGCTAGCGAAACTTAAAGTCTCCTCTCGCTGACAAGCGGAATTTTTCGAGTTACGTTTTTTCGAGATACGAGTTCGCGGGGGGGGGTTTCGAGTTTTTACGAGTTATTTTTAAATACGCCCATTCGATAGAGCATGCAAAAATATACTAACCGTATTCATTTTAATTCACAGTAATTTTATATAAAAGAGTTATCACAAATACTAGTATTAAACGTGTTCGAAAGCTAGTTTTCCATTTTCGATATTTTTACAAATTTCTTAAAGGTCATTTGAAAACCGACTAAGAGCGTTGATTTTAGCAAAGAAATGCAAAAAAAAACAGTTAGGTCGGCAAAAAAATAGCAAAATAGCAAACGGTCTTTCGAACCGGGAAGGTTGTGCAAAAACGAGCGCAAAAACCGACTGTTCTTGCAACGTGTTGTTGTTGTCGTCGTTGTTCTTGTTGTTCTTGTTCTTGGTTTTGTTCTTGTTGTCGTTGCGGTTGGTGGCAGTGTCTGCGGCATCTTTTATTTCCTGCTCGCCCTTCTCGTCGTCGCGGAGTAGATATTGCTGCAGCCATCCGGGCAACTCGCCGACGTCGTTCAAATCACACTAAAGATAAACGCCGTGGAGCGAAGAAAGTACCATCAATTCAATGCAAAATAGCCGTTGGCCCAACCCTTCGTAACCCGGATGGCAGCCGTGCAGAAGTCGTGGCCGATCGCCGACTGCGGTTACAGAAAAATGAGGTATTTCGTGTCATCAGGTGCTTACCGTTCTCCCCGAAAGCTTGCTGCAGCAGGCAGGAGAGCAGGAGGCGCTCTGCCTTGGATAGCAATCGGCCGGGGACCTCGACAATTGCAAGCACCTTAAAAGACATTCATGTGAGGAAACCGACTTGCTAGCATAACCACGAGATTTCAAAATAATATAAAAATATCAAATATCGACATTTTAAAATGTCGAAATTTCATAATGTCAAAATTCAGAATGTCGACGTTTTTTGCATCGGATTTAGAATTTCGACATCACGAATTTCGTTGAGTCTCATTTTTCTGAAGCCCCACCTTGATGTACTGGCTGTCATTCAGAATGACCGAAGTCGGCACCACGAAATTCGCTTTATCGTAGTTGTCGTGGTACGGTAGAAACTTCTAAACAAGCACCGTGACCGCATCGCTCCAACCGGGCACCCAACCGGAGGTCCACATAGGATAGCGGGGGGGGATGAAATAACGGGAGGCACTCAAATTTTTTTTATGATCCATGTATTTTTAAATATGCTTTTTTTGGGCTATAAAAAAGCTCTTAGTCTATTTTTCCGCTCTCCATCGGATGGCATTTTCAGAATATCGAAAAGTTTCAAAACGGCGAAAATATGTCCCCCCCATTATCTTATGTGCTGCCCATAGTTTTCAGAATAGTTTTTAGCCTACAAAACTTTTACAATCCATTTTTTCGCATTGTAAAAAAATCTACTAGGATATTTTCTTTGAGGTTTTATCGATTGACGTTTTCAAAATATCGCAAAACTCACAAGTTTTACTTTCGCGCTATCATCGAATGGCACTCGCAAAATCCGACAGTGATTGCAAATTTCATAATAATGAGTGCCCCCCTCCGTTATTTTATCCCCCCCCCCCCCGATATGCTATGAGTACCCAACCGGATCCGATCGATCAATATCCGGCTCGAACCGGGTAATTGGTCGACCGGGTCCGCAACCGGATGCCAGATAACAACTCTCAAACTGACCGAGCATTTGAGCGGTGGGAATGCGGCCTTGCGCGCGGAGAGCTTCATATTCAACGCTTTTGGCAGCCCTTTCGTATTTTGTGGCTCAGTGACGGCTAAGAGGCGCTTGGGCACGGCGGATTGGCGGCCGATCTAAAGCAAACATTCCTTGGACCATTCGTTCGTACGGTTGGGAACTTTCGTGGATAGCCGTAAACCGGTTCGTAGGGGAGCCCTCTTTTTCGGGGGTACCCGAAAAATTTCGCTAACACAAATTTTTGGAAACAATAATAATGTCGAAATTTTGTAATAACGAAATTCGGTTCTTGTGTATTTCGGGGAGAAAAGGAATTCGCGGGGGGCGGGGCGGGGAACCGAACTTTTCGGCCCAAGCCTAGATTTTTTATATAAATAGCGGAAGTGCTTTTAAATTGTTTATAGCTATTCTTAGACATAAAAACTTTACAAAATTTCATTAAAAAATTTAATTTTAGGTCGAAAAATCAATTTTTTTGGCCCAAAATGACCCAAATTTCCACTTTTTCAAGCGTTCTTCTAGCTTTTTAAAAGTTTTTCCACTTAAAATAGGCCTAAATTTTGTTAAAAACAATGTGAAAATACTTTATATTTGATTACTATCCTTACCAGGGCCGACAGGAAAAAAATTAGTTCCCCCACGCCCATAGATCCCCCGGAATACACAAGAACCCGAAATTCCATAATGTCGAAAATCATAATGTCCAAAGCATTGTCCAAATTTCCAAAAGAAAACCCGCAAACCCCCCGAATTCTAGACAAAAAAATGCCGATATTACGAAATTTCGACATTCCAATGTCGATATTACGAAATTTCGACATTATGTAATTCGAAATCGACAAAATGAAAAAATCTTGAGTGTCTCCCTGAGGCGCTATTTCGCGAGTGCTGACCCCTAATGCTTCATCAAAAAACCGGCTAATTAGGGTTTAGTGCAACACCTGTTTCTCTTCTTCTGGTTCGGCCATCACCATCACCGACGTGTAGATCTTGACTGTCTTGTCGTAAAGCGTCTTCCACCACGCCGCGGGCTTCAACTCAAGCTCGCACCAGTAAGGCTTCTAAAAAGATCGTATTATAAAAATGGTTGATTGATACCTCGTTAAATGCGGCTAGAATGGCCTCGTCGCTCCATTGCTCGTAAAGACCGCGCATCATCGTCATCATCAGCATTTCGTGGTGGTCGGATGGTATTTGGACCTTAAAGACCAACATATTTTCAACACGAAAAATGTCTTCTAAAAAGTTTTGTAGCCTAAAAACCATTTTTGAAAACTAGGCAGCACATAGGATAACGGGGGGGGGGGGAAACAAATTTTCGGCATTTTGAATATTTTCGATATTTTGAAAATGCCATCCGATAGGGGCCGAAAAATATACTAAGAGCTTTTTTTACAGCGCGAAAAAAGCATTTTCAAAAATACTTTTATCTTAAAAAAGTTTGAGTGCCCCCCCCCCGTTATCCCATGTGTACCATAAAAACTGTTCGGGTACCTTGGAATGGTGATCGAAGAGGCACGAGTCGATGGCCTTTCTGATGTTCTCATCGGACGGGCACACTAACGTTTCCAGCCTAATTACACATGTCACCAAGTTTTTTTGTGCCTACGCTTTTATTGCCGCGTCGGTGGGTAGATCCAGACATGAAATCGAGATCGTGAATCGAGCAGGCAACTAAGGGTCTCATTTTATCGATAAAACAGTGCCTATTACCGGGAGGAACGAAATCTTGCTGCTGTCGGTGTTGAGATCTGCGAATAAATGTATAAAGAAGGGTGGACAAAAAAGATCCGAGTTTGGGGTTCTTGTGTATTCCCGGGGATTCGGGGGGGGGGAACCAACTTTTTCCCGTCGGCCCTGGTGGGGATAGTAATCAAATATAAAGTGTTTTCACATTGTTTTTAGCAAAATGTAAGCCTACTTGAATTGGAAAAACTTTTTAAAAAGTTAGAAAAACGCTTGAAAAAGTCGAAAATTGGTCGTTTTTGGGCCGAAAAAAATTGATTTTTCGACCTAAAATAATTTTTTAAACTAAGTCTTGTAAAGTTTTTTTTGTTTAGGAATAGCTATAAACAATTTGAAGATTCCTTATTTAAAAAATCTAGGCTTGGGCCGAAAAAAGTTCGGTTCCCCCCCCCGGGAATACACAAGAACCTGGTTTGGGTTAAACTATCTCGCTAGGGCAACGAATCTTGTTAGATTGCTTACCTATACTGAGTATGAACACAGGCATTACATAACACGAGTTGTTTTTATGATTTATGATTTTTGAACATTTTTCAAAAAGTAGAATACTTTGAAGCGATAAAATATGGGGTCTTTTATTGGGTAGTGCGTGGGTCATGAAAGGTACCAAAATGAAGCTCTCGACATGCGCTATCGATTCTGTGGTAACGGATATCAACCGGTTTAATTAGCCGTCCATAAGAGTATTCGGAAAAACGACACCGTCCGGAAAAGCCGATTTTCAAATTCCCCCTGAATTCTGAGCGACTCGCCTAGTTTCAAATCCTCATCATATCGATCATAATCTTTTACGATCCTCAGGCAATACAATGAATTTTTGTGGATTTGGCAAAGTGCCAAAAATTTTTGATCGGAAACTTCTTTTTCTTCGCAGCGTCCAAATGTTCCGAACGCTCTTATTGACGGCTAGTTAAACCTGCCCCCCTAAGCTATAGAAATAGCCGTATTTTATAGCTTCAAAGTTTTTTTTGAAAAAATGTTCGCAAATTCTTAACGAATAAACGAGCTCGGCAAAAATCAAACTCCAAACAACTTGTGTCATTTTGTTCATATCCAGTATATTTAAGCAATCTGGCAAGGTAACCATGGTCCGATTTGTTTCCGTTCGAGAGATATCTGGCTGCAAACTTCACTTTTTTTGGGCCTCGGAGACGTTTGTGAGCGCCGTCCGGTATTTGCGATGATCCCAAGCCTATCTTGTGCAGAATTTTCCGCTGATTCTGAGTAGAGTTACCGTTTATGCGGAACACCCATTTCCCGAAAGTTATGGGTGATCGAAGGCGGCAAAAACGCGAAATCAACCACTTTTAATGGACACAAAAAGCTGCGGAATAGGTTTTAGCAGAAAAAGTAGCTAGCGCATCTTATCCAGAAAAAATGTTTCTATACAACAAGCTACTTCACATAAAAAATTCAAAATCAGAAAATTTTGTTAAAATTAGGAGCAAAAAAACTAAAATTTTTGAATTTTTCAAAAATTGTTATTAAAATAGCACATTTTATAGAGAATTGTTTTTTGAACAAGGTGCACTAACTGTCTTTTTAAAAAACTTATTTTGGGGGCTTTTATGTCGGTCGAAAGTAGCTGATTTGTGGGGGTTTTTAGGTTTAAATTGTTTAAGACTTTCGAGAAATGGTTATTCCGCAGAAAACGGTAACCAGATTCGGAATCAGCGCAAAATTCTGCACAAGATAGGCTGGGTCTCGTCCCGAAGTCCGGACGACACCCAAAAACGCCTCCCTGTTAGTACCTTGTGTCAGTTGGAGCACGCTGGCCTTGCACAATATTTCGATGGCATGTCGCTGAAGATGGTCGCCGTCTCTGCGTGATTGCCTAAATCAAAATTTTTTAACGAATTGGATTTTGAATGTACCATGTTCGGGACACGACCGTGTCGCTGACCTCGGCCACTCGGATAGTAATTTTTTTGAACAGGCCCTGGTTGGGCTCGGCCTCGTTGTTGAAATTCGGCAAGATTGGACCAATGGCGGGTAATTTGTTGTTGGTGAAGCGGCGCAATGTCTGAAAGCGCTAGCATTTGGCAGATTTTTCGGCACAAGGGGGCAGGGCACTTATTATTATAAAAATTGCCAATTTGTGGTATCTCGCGAGTACCGTTCGATAAAGCGTCGAAAAATATACAAAGAAAATTAATTTCGGCCCGAAATAATGTAATGGAAATTTTTTATCGAATAAACAAAAATAGATGAAAATTCATGGGCAGTCTTATCCCCCCCCCCCGTTATTCCCTCTGTTATTTCTAACACCATTATCCCCCCGTTATTTCTCCCCCCCGTTATTTCCCCGTTATTTCTCCCCCGCTCCGTTATTCGTGCCCCCCCGTTATTTCCAGCCCCTTTTCTACCCTTCAGGAGTAATATTGACTACCTCTTCCACTTCAGTCTCCACTCGTTGATGTTCATAGCTTCCGACGAACATTAGGGTCATATTTGATGGAAAGTAGTGGCTGTGATGGAGATCGGTCAGCTGAATACCCATTCAGCACCAGCTCAAAGAAAGGACTAACTTCTTTTCCTATGTCCCGCTCATGGAAGGCCTTGGCGAGGTCGTTTGGCTCCCCGGAAGGGTCGCCGGAGAAGTTGAAATTCCGGCCGAATAGAATTTTTGCGGCCGCCCTTAAAGGAGATGTTTTTGAGTGTTGTCCGGACCAAGCCTAACTTGTGCAGAATTTTCGCCTGATTCCGGGTATCGTTACCGTTTTGGCGAAATAGCCATTTTTCGAAAGTTATAAACGATTCAAGCCAAAAAACGTCACAAAGACTACTTTCGAAACTTTCGAAAAAAATCCCCATAAACTGCCAAAATATTCAAAATTACGAAATTTTTGAATGCGAAAACAAATTTGTTTTGTTGAATTCAAGTAAAATTAATTAAAAGTTAATTCATTGTTAACTCAATTAAATTTTGTTTTTTAAAATCAATTTTTTTAAATAATTTTTTCATCGGTTCACAAAAATTAATGAAATTTTTTTTGTCGATCAAAAAAAGCACATTTTTTAAACATTTCGACGTCAAAATCTTGTACACTTTAGCCGAAGATCAGGCAAAATGAAACGTACACGTCATTCCTCAATGTGCCCCCTGTCCTGCGAATCTCTTCGAGCTCGCTGAAGAGCACACCGAGCGGATCTCCATTTGGGGTGAGGGCATACAGTTCGGTGCGCAAGTCGGCCTCGGTGAAGACGGGCGGCATGAGCACTTGCGATAACCAAAGATCCAATACGGCGACAATGCCCTCCTCGTGCGTCTATTCTCAATTTTATCAGCACGATTTGGGGGGGGAACATACACCGTAGAGCTGATAGGTGACGCTCCCGTGGATGCTTGTCGTCCCCTGGTTGTGGATCTCGCATCTGAAGAAATTTGCAGGAATGAGTGCCTCAAGTCTAGGGCTTATTTTCAAAATGTGTCGAAATGTCGTAATGTCGAAATTTGACAATGTCGAAATTTGATAAGGTAAATTTGATAATTTAAAAATTCAAAATGCATAATGTCGAAATTTGATAATGCCGAAATTTCCAAATGTCGAAATTTCAAAATGTCATAATGTCGAAATTTGATAACGTCGAAATTTAAATAAGCTATGGTATTTCCGGTAAAGCCCCCCAAAATCCAAGGCAAAAAATTTGGCTCCGTAGAATAAGGCTACAGTACATTCGACTCGGAAAAACAGCGAAAAAAGTTAATATTTTAGTTTAAAGTCGTACATTTGAGCCGGGCGACTTAATCTTTTCGCGTGTTTCACAGCTTTTCGACTTCGAAATTTTGAAAAAAAGCTCAAGTTTCTAGCAAGTTTTTTCGCCAGTCAACAACTTTCTTATAGTAATTCGACCCTGGCGAACATTTTGAGCTACTTCACGCATTAATAGGACGTCTCAAGGAAAAGTCGGGGGTTTACCTGGACTCTTACGGGAACCAGTTTATTATTTTACCTTGCCAGTGTATGGTCCAAAAACTCGCTGCTGCCCTTGCCATCCGGATGACTCGAACGCAAGACCTTCATGTGCTCGAGCATGTGGTGGTGCCCTTCGGAGGTGTCGCATGAAGCGCCTGCAAAAACACTTTTGCAAATAGTTAATTAAAATATTCTTATGAATTTAATTAAAAGTTATATTCGTTTTCAATTTAAGCTTGATTACGTGTTTATAATACGATTTAATAATTTAGTAATCTGTTTTAAATTTGATTTAATTTTAATTAAATTTAATATTTTTGTAAATTGAATTAAAATATTCTTATACAAAAAATATAGAAAAGCATAATTTGTTAAATAACTAAAAGTAATTAGTGAAGTATAATAATTGGTAGAAAAGTTTGGTTTCAAACAGGAATCAAAAGCCCAAAAACCTACCAAAAAGAACGGTGAGTGAGGGCGGCTGATCCTGGGCCGGGCAGAACACGATGCGGGTACCCGACTTCGTGCGATAGATGGCTGCCTAACAAGGAGACGTTTTTTAGTGACATCCCAGTTTTGAGCATGACCAAGCCTATCTTGTGCCGAATTTTGCGCTGATTCCGAGCCTGTTTCCCAGATGTGCTTAACCGGCATTTTGAAGAAGTTACAGCGTATTTTAAGGCGAAAATGCTCAAAATAGCATGGTTTAGACGCCCGCAAAAATTAGAGAGTAAGAAATTCGTGAAAAATAATAAGCGCATCTTATACAGAAAAAGATGCTCTTTCGGATTAAAATATCGAATAAGCAAGTCTGGAAAACAGGCTCGGAATCAGGGCAAAATTCTGCACGAGATAGGCTTGGTCATGCTCAAAACTGGAACCCAAGAACGTGCGCTCGTTTCACACCTTGTTGTTGGGTGGCTTGTCCCGCGGATCCTTTGGCTGTTCGGTGTGGGATTTTTTGAGCTGGGCGCCTTTCCCTTTGCTGGCTCTTTTTTCTAAAGCAATGCACACTCATGGTCCTTTGGCAATATCGGGGGGAGTACAGGGGGCTCAATTTTCAAATATGAATAGCTGAACTGACTAAACTGATTTTTACTTTTCATAAGCGTTGCAAACTCTAAAAATTTGACCAAAAATCTAGACAAAATACAAATTAAATAAAT